>BMAO01005565.1:0-23193 GCA_019973975.1 Trichonephila clavata | reverse complement strand
TGTTAGAAAAGCTTATTAATATATACTCATGTCCATAAATTAAGGACAATGAAGTTCAGGCAAAGAAAGAGACAGAAGCAAAACAAATTTGACTTATTTGTAAAGTCTATTTATTAAACAAAAGGTAAAGAGCAAAAAAGAGCTATATGTTTCACATAATAATAAAAATTGCGATTTTTACTCCTGGAGCAAATTTCAAAAAAAGAACCTATTTACAAAAAACAGTATAACATGGTTAGTATGATGGTTAATACGGAGTGTGTCTCCGGACGATGCATTACAGGCTTACAACGCCTACGCATGCTGAGTATCAAATTATCAATCTGATCTTGGGGAATATTACACCACTCATCAGCAATGCCCTCCGAAGTTCCGGTAGACAGGTGGGAGGGGTTGACGGGCTGCAATTCGTCGGTCAAGATATCCCACACATGCTCTATTGGATTCAAGTCCGGTGAGTATGCTGGCCAATCCATACGGGTGATATCCTCCGATTGAAGGCATTCGTCTACAATGTTTGCACGGTGAGGACGGGCATTGTCATCCATAAACAGAAATTCAGCACCGATGGCGCCCCGAAACAAACGTACATGCTGTTCCAGAATGACATCCCGATAGATGTGGCCTGTCATCGTTACACTCTGAACAAGCAGGTCAGTTCTGGAACCAAGATAATTCCTCCCCAAACGAGCCATCCTGCACCACCGTACGGTTGTCGTTTAATGGTGTTCTCTTGGGTGTAACGGGTACCTAGCGCTCTCCATATGAAAGTCCGGCGAGGAATCAGACTGCAAACTAAACCTGGACTCGTCGGAAAACATCACACAAGACCACTGTTGTGGTGTTCACAATGCATGCATGCTCTCTACTATCCAGGTTAATCGCAGGCGACAGTGAGTTGCGGTAAGGGGAACACATCTGACAGGCCTACGAGCATATTGACCAATGTGCCTAAGCGTCTGTGCACGGTCTGCCTTGAAACTGTCGTACCGGTTAGCTGAAGAGATAGGTCTGATGCTGTGCTCCGTCTGCTTCTTTTGGCAGTAAACTGCCAAATACCGGTCCTCATTCGGCGTTGTAACTCGGGGGCGACCTGTGCTGTAACATCTCTACTCACATTACCATCATCTTGGAATCGTTGCCAAAGCCTGGAGATGACACTCTGCGCGATTCCAAGTTCCTCGGATACTTCCAGCTGTGTACGTCCACATTCCAGTCGTCCGATAATTCTACCACTTAAAAAATCATCCGAATGCTTCCTTTGTGCCATAACTATGCGGTTATTGCACTGAAAGGCTTTTAAAGCGCTTGTGAACAATTTTACTTTTTTGCCACCATTCCTTATATACCCCTCTCTTACACTCTCGTTATTATGACGTACTATCCGCGCCATCTGGTGGTTTCCTGTAATTTGCATATTTTTCTTCAAGATGTGTGTGATAATTCTTACAGGTGAATCTTATTAATATATTTTTTTATAATGTTATTTTTTATGACATTTACATTGATTTCAGAATATACAATTTTCTAAGAAAGAGCTAAAATTTTATATTCTTTGGATTAAAATATTTTAGTTTCTTGAACATTTCGTGACTTTTACGAAATTTAAGATTTTGTTTTATACATAAATATTTATTATATTTATTTTTACAAAAAAATGCCTTTAATCATTGAATCTTTTATCAAAATTAAAATTTTACTTAATATTTTTCTAAAATCTGCCGTTTTGATTAAGCAAATAGACTTTTTTTAGACAGGGGCACTTTCAGAGCCCCTGTTAAAGCTCCAGAAACCCAGACTGAAAACCTCTGACCTTGTATCTATTGATTTTCCTTTTAACTCACAGTTGAGTAACAGATGGCGCCACAACCATAAACGAAATTTTCTCTTGACAGAAATATAGTCCAAGAAAATAAACACACACAGAAACGCATTCGCATCACCCAACGCGATGCAGGAGCGAGCACATTCTGCGTTTGAACTGATTAGCGGCTCCGTAGCTTTTGTTCCGGCAACAGAAAGGGCTAAATGTTACTATTTCAAAGATTGCTGTGATTCCCTCGTATATTCCGATCCCTAATTGAATAATGTACCGAAAAGTGCTTCTGTGTGTTTGTGTGTAGGTGGATCTCACGTTTTGGCTATGGAAGAAATTGCTAGTATGGATGTTTCACCTATGAACAGTACATCATCTTATTGGTATAAGGATTTATTTGAAAATGGAATGAATAATAAGTGCTATCAGACTTGGATTTTATCCATCCTTGCATCTTGTGTTGTTGGTTTGAGTGGTGTTTTCCCCTGATTTTCGTTCCTATTGAAAGTGGTGCAAACTCAACCAGCAAGGTATGTTGGTTTCTGTGTATTCAATGAATTCATTTTTATAATACTATTTATTTAATTCTTTATAATAAAATTTGATATTATTTTATTCATGGAATAAATAAACTCTGAGGAGAAAAAAATTAGTATTCTTTCCTGTTTATACAAAGGAAAATTGAAAATTTTTAAAATTGTAAAATGAGGTATGGGATCTATATAAGGGGAAGCGAGAGATTACTTTAATAAAAAGAAATGTACAATTTAAAATGTAGTATAGCATAAAAAGATATATGTATTATATGTCTTCAAAATTATATACTCATTTTAGTGATAGGTATTTCAATTTTTTAAATTATTAGCTGGGAGATAGTCATGCCTATGTATATTTTACTTATTCTATTATTAATAAAAGTAAATGTCTTTTTAATATGTGATTGCTTAGTTAAATTTTGAGTATTATATATACATGTATATAATTTATAAATATGAAAAAAAAAATTATACACATTTGAAGATATCTTAAAATTGTATGAATAATAATAATTTTTTTATTTTTATCAAAAGTAGTTGATGCTAATAATACATGAGCAGCTCTATGAAATTTGTGTTGTTGTTGTTTTGTTAAAAGTGGTGAAAATCTAATTTAATTTAAATTCAGTAAAATAACAAAGCAATACATACATACATACATACATATATGTACAAAATTATTAATTCACATGTTAACATACATCGGTTGCATTTAAAATATTTAAATTAATCTCATTCTTATTATTTATGTGTTTTGAAGTTAATACTTGTACTGTCATCCAAGATTCTAATGTGCATAAATTAAATAAATGCCTGTAGTAATTCTTATTGCTGGAATATAAGAGAATAGTTATTCGAATTGCAGTATTTATTGATCATATATATTCTGTTATTAAAATTTTTGAAATAAGCCCTTATTTAATCTGACTACTAGCACATAGAATAAAATATGCATAAGAATTAATAAATTTGTATACTTTGTATTATTTTTAAAAGTCAGGAAGTGTGTTTTGTGTGTGTATAGGGACATTAAAAACTATGAATTTTGATTAAATAAGAATATCCTTTTGCAAATATCTCATTTAATGAACAGTTTTGTGAGAATTATTCCACATTTGAAAAATAATTTTAATTATTTTGCTTTTGGAATTTGCTATGCACATCACTTCTTCAACTTTTAAAAATGACAAAAAAAATTCTAAAAACCGTTTTAAGGAAGTAGCATATGTGTTTATCTTTTATAGTTTTTTTTTTTTTCTTCTTTTCTTTGTTTGTCCCTTTTCTTTGTGAATAGGGAGGGAGAAAAAGTTCTCCAGTTTTATTCTCGCGTCCATTCTTTGAATAAGGGGCCGGGCCCCCTTTCCTTCCTTTTAGAGGTTGTTTGTAGGAATATTCTCATTCTTTTCAAAGCCAATAAACTAACTCTATTTCCTGAGCATAAAAAGAGATAGATGGTTGCAATCTCTCTTTTTTTTCCCCACGAAGCGGTTGAAAAAATCATCGTAAAAAAATACTTTTTGAATATTCATTGTTTTAAAATAAATATTGCAGTACATAATGTACGATATTTGTGGAGAAATATACATACTTCTGAAATAAATTCATGGATTTTAAAATACATTCATTAAAAAAGGGAAAGTATGTAAAATAATACAAATGAAATAGCCTCATATAAAAAATGGCTGCGAGTTGAAAATTTATAGAGTTGGAATAGATGTAATATTTCCTGTTTTCGTAAGTAAATTCAATCGATAACATAAAATTTTATTTCAAATTGTTTGACATGTTTTATTGAAAAGTTGTGAAAATAAAATGGTCGATCAACTGGTATCAACGCCTGATAAAACCAGAAAATTTTCATTTTAAAATTAGAATTTATAAAAAAAAAATTATACTGAATGGCAGAATTCATATTTAAAGCTTAAAATGTTAATTCTTCTATTTCTTATTTATTTTACCTGGCTGAATTTGTAATTAATATCAATTTATTCGTCATTTATGTCAAAGATATTAAAGTAATCCATTGTATAAGTAATGTACTGATAACCTTGATGTGCGTTACGTGCAAAAGATCCCGTTAAGATTAAGGACCTCTTTGAAAATATATCCATCTACAGCTTTATTCCTGAATGAATTTAGTTCTTAATATAAATAAGCAGAGATAATTTCATTGAGGTGCTGACAGCTTAATCACCAAAAATTTTCACCTTTCAACCTTAAAAAAACTCATCGTTACATCTTACACGAAAAAAAAAGAATTTTAAAATAAAAGAACAATTTTTTTCCCCTTTTCAAGCTGAGGATTGAGTTGTAAAATTTATTATCAAAGAATTCTGAACTGTTATATCAGAAACGAGTTAGTGGGTGCATGCATAACGCCGTTTACATTATGATAACAGCGTTCGCAGAACCGTATTCAAAATATTGTTCAGGTCAAGCAACGAATTGAATCAAAGTTCAAATGTGTAGATAAACGGAACAATGGGATCACCCTACGGTCTGGACTTCCGCTTCTTCTTGAAAGGGTGAGAGATCCCAAATAATAAAGATGATAATTTTTATTTCTTTTCAGAGCCAAACCTTTTTACCGGTTCTTCCTTGTGTTTACTTTAAGGTTTGATGATCCAGATTTAACATTACGAAAGCTCTACGAGATGGAGGACATTGAACCAATTTTTACCCTTTTTCTTTCTATAACCGCATCGCGAAGCTGAAAATTTTGATTACTAAATCACAAAACGAATGGAATAAAATATTATGAATTCTCGCACAATAAATATTTTTCTTCTGAAGAACACGAAATATATTTTTTGACATCAATTTATTTCCGGTTTTGGAATTACTTTTTAATTATTAGTTATCTTATGGCAATAGAGAATATTAACAGAAATCATAATTTTATCGAAGACAGACAGCGCTTTTATTTAAATAATTTCATGTAAGATGTAAAAAATTAATATAATTTAGAAGGGGGAAAATTCTTAAGAATAAGGACCAGTATGCCAAACGATTTAGATTAATAGCATTTTCAATGTTAAATTAGTCTTCTGCATAAACTATATTCGATTTTTATTATTATTATCATTTACGTAGGATTAAATGTTTTAATGTTGAATTTCTTACAATAAATTTTAAATAATATCTAATTTGTCTAAAAAATTAATGTTTAAATTAATGTCTTTTTTTAAAAAAATACAATAATCAAGATCTTAAGTCTGATTATTTCGAATCACATTAGTTGACTTTAGTTGATTGTGTGGTAACAGGTTCTCTTTCAGAATAGGAGATAAATTGCCACACATTACCTGATAGACCATGTTTTTATTGAATTTACAATAAATATTGACCTAAGAACGTATGTTCACTTGTCATAAACTATATTTGATTTTACGTTGTCTGGAGTAAATTTTGAAGGTCAAAGAAATTACAGTAATTTCAAAGGTGTAGCTCATTTTTAAGTTTAAAGCAATATATTCTGTTTCAATTTTACGCAGCGTTAAACTTATGCCTTTTAATATTGTTATTAAATTTTATTTAGATTCTTATTTTGTTCGAAGTACGTTTTTGAAATAATTACTCAAGATTTTTTGTTGCACATTTGTATCACTGTATTGTCTCTTAACTTTTATAGAATATTTTTTAAAATGTAATTTTAGTGTATTACTAGGATTACATTGGAAGATATTTCATCAGTGTAGGTAATTTCGTATAATCTTTTTTTAAAAATTAAGCGCTCGAACTGGTAGTTTTTATTTGATAATATTCAGAATGTATGATAATTGATAGGTTATTTGTTTAAATATTCCACTGACCTCTTCGGTTTGGTTTTATTTGTAATGCTGTTATTATTACTATACAATATGTAATGGGAAGAATAATTAAGTAGTTTTTATTTTTATTATTTCGTAAAATAATGTATACTATACTGTCTCATTTTTAAAATGCAATGTACGCGATGCCTTCTAAAGTAAAAACCGATTTCGTCTCATGAAGATACTGTTGATAAATTTTATTAGTTTTAATTACTAGCATTGCTTAACCCTTACGTGAGTCTTGGGAAGATTACTTCCCATCTACATGATCTTACAAAATACACCTGTGGGAAGCGCAAAACCCGCTGTAATATATTGGTCTTGCTATAGTAACGATGTGAAGATTGATTCCCGCTTCAGTTTTGTGCAACTGCACATAATCCAGTGACTTTAACATCTGAAAATTGGACATAAAAAAAAGGTATTAAAGAAGTATCATGTCCAAAAGCTGTCGCTGCATATAACTATGTCTTGAGAGGGGTTGATCGCTTCGATCAAAGAAAAGAAAGGTACGGAATAAGAAGATCTGTAGAATGGTGGAATATCGTATCTTTTATTTTCTTGTTGACCTTGCCATCATAAATAATTTCATACTGTGGCTATGTGGCTAGTGAACAAAAGAAAAAGAAGTTTAGACCAGCTAACGTTCAGTGTAGCATTAGCTCGTCAGCTAATAGACAGATATTCCTCAAGAAAAAGGAAAGGGCATCCTGCTAGCTTCCAAGCAAAGAAGTGTGAAGTTCCGGATGATGTGGCCCTTCGCCAATGTGAGAAATCATATACCTAAGATGGTTTCCAACTACAGTAGAACGTCGTTTATATATATATATTTATATATATATATATATATATCCGAATCAATTGGGACCGGACACCGTTCAGATTCGTAATTGTTCGGATAACTGAAAACCGAAAGCGATCCATGCAGTAAATGATACTGGACACTATAAAATATTAAAAAATCATCACATGCGGGAAACTTGCTTGAAGAAAAAGCCAAATAGGGGCAAAATGTCGCAATTTTACCTTGATTGGCGAAAATAATCACTTATTTTTCGCCGTACCATTGCACACCTTCGTTTTTTAATGCAAGGTCTCTGATTCTCTCAGCAGCAGTAGTTGAGTAGGACAGTACTCTGATGATTGTTCGTACCACTCCATAGCTGTCTCTAACGCAGAAACGCCTCAGCATTTGATGGACCTTGCTACTTTCATTGTTGTTGTCTTCGTCTTCATCCGTTCATCGTCGACAGAGTCGGACTCTTCTTGCACGGAAGTCACTATCTCGTCATTATTTAGCATTTCAAATACACAGTCTTCTGCATCGCATGCCATCAGGCTTCTACATCAACAAAACTCAACAAAAGAGCGCATATATACAACAAGAGCGCACTTGGAAACAAACTGACCGCGCAGACAACAATATTCCGAACAGATGTTTACCAAATCACACAACTGAAATTCCCCAAATATTCCTCACGTGGGTTTTCCGTCACTCTTGGCCTCTCAGGAAACAAATGTTGAGCATTGCACTGTTCGAAAACGTATCCGGACTTTGGTTCGGATGTTTGACGCTCTTTATAATAAACGTTCGGATAAACGACGTTCTACTGTATAGAACTGGAGCTCGAACTCATGACACTCCGACCCCCTCCGTGCCTATGACCACTAGGCAATCGCGGCCACTCAATACCGTGGGAATTCTTTTCAGTGTATATGTTTGTTGTAAATGTATGTAATTTCTTTTTTTGTAAAAAAAAACTAAAAAATTGACAGTGTTTGATCTCAGTGTATGATATATTTTTAATTATTTTCTTCCGAGAGTAAATTTTAATATTGATTTGGTATAGGCTTTTAGGACGCCAATCTAATTTTGACAGCGGGATTTCTTTCTGAAAAGAACCTTATTGATTGCATTATCGTCTTCCAAATTTGCTTAGCGCGTTTTACAATCATTAATTACTATATTATAAAGTTATATACACCCACAACAAGTCTTCTCTATCGCAGGTGAGCACATGTTTGCCTCGTTACATTCAAATCGGAAGCATTTTTATGATTTATGTAGTTGCTCAGATGGGGACTCCTCAAATGATTTGCAAACAAATTCATCTAATGTAATTGTGTTTTACGGAAGCGTACGTACGCGAGAAGTGAGTTTGTGTGCTTTTGATTTGTCGTATTACGTTCGCTAACTGGATTAAACCAGGAACTCAAGTTGGATCAACTTTGGTATGAAATTTGCGTTGCATGCACGTATGTCGATAATAAATTATGCTGACATAATGTCTACTTTAAATATTTATTTTCTCATACTATCTCAAGATCATCACGTATATACGTGACATATATATTCATCGCATATGATACGATTGCTGAGATAAAATAGTTGACGGATTTATAAACACAAAATTAGATTCTAAGTAATGTTGTATAAAGATTACGCGAAAACGGTCGCAACTATGTGACGATTTCTAATTTTGACCATCATATCTTAGAATATCAAAATATAGTCTCGGAGTTGCACAATCAAAAGACCTGAGTTTCTTATCCCACAAAGTGTGCCAAATATTAAGGGACTACTGTGCGTAGAACCTCGATATCCATACAAGATGTCAGCCCATGAATTATGTTTGTTCATGTGGCGCTAATCAAAATGGTGAAATTCTTATTTAGAAACAATATAGACTTTTAACACTAAAGCTTTAAGGCGTTTATAACAATAATGACTATATTACGAATTTAGATTACGAATTAAAAACAAATATATTTAGATATAATGTGACAATTAATAAGGGGGGGGTATATGGACTGGCCGAGTTACTTCGGGAAATGTTTTTAGAATCTTCTACCGTTCGTTTCTGAGATCCTCGTTGGTAGATTTATGGAATACATAGCCTGTCGTGAAGAGGGGGGGGCGGTCTTTGACTCTAAAATGGACTTTTTGAATGGCTGTGATAATTCGACAACATGCCTAAAAGAAATGAATTTACTTGAAAAGGAAAATTTAATGCAAAAATTAATAGAAGTACTTGGAATTGTCCGAAGTCCAGTGTCTTAGTGCCGCGCTTCCACACCACAGGTCCGAGGCTCAAATCCCGGCTGGCAAGGTCGACTCAGCCTTTCATCCCTTCAGTTGTCGATAAATGAGCACCAAGCTGCTTGGAACTTAACACTGGGATTTCGCGCGTCAGACTAAGCACTTACCGGAACATCTAGTCACACCTCAGGGCCCAAGTCGCGTATACTGAGATGGGCACAGTAGGCCTTGACCCTCATGGCTGTTGCGCCACTGAGTTAAGTTATTGACTTTAATACAGTTTCTTCTGATGTTGGTTTCCGGTTTCTTACAAGTACCGGGTGTCCGAAAAGTATAACTGCATTTTCAAATTTAATTACACATAAACAAAGATATTTATTTTCTAACGTTTTTATGTTCCATATAGAAAATACCAATTTTTCTACAATGTTTAATTGCACGATTTCAATGTGCACACCATCAGCCGTGCGCAACACATTGAGTCTATACGTGTAACATCTCAACATCTACTTGGGTGGCCAGGTTTTGTTTTGGCAATACGCTAACTATCATCTTAAATCTTTCATGCTTTTTATAAATTTTAGATCTTGAAGGCAAATTTCGTTTATAGTTAGCCCGAAATCTACACTGTTCATGTGTTGCGGATCAATAAACCATTCTACAACTTGCGCTTGTTCTTACGGTGAAGCCATTTTGAAAAGAGAATATTGCATACCGTATACGTTGCACCATCTAGTTAAAATTTAACAAAACAGAAATTTGAATCTTTTTTTTTTGAAACACAAAAAACCGTAAACGTTAATTTTTGTTTATTTTTAATTCATTTTTGAAAGTGTAGGTATACTTTTCATCCACCCTATACAGGGACGTCTTAAGACTTCTTGAGGCCCTGGGCCCCTGCGCAAAAGTAGGCCCCACCTTTGACCCTTAAAAGTTGACAATACATGGCATATGTTGTCAAATACTCGTATAAACAACAACCCGAAAACAAGGCGGGGGTGTTCAAAATTTTGGGGTACCACCATGTTTGACTGATACATAAGGGATGCCATGGCGTTCGAAAGTGTAAGAACAGCTGCTGCAGACTATTTTAAGAATCAGTAAAAATATTATTAAAAAACAAAGTATATGGAATAAATTTTAATTCAAACTCGGAAGATGAGACATCACCCAAAAGCTGAATTTTCACAGAGAAAAGAATTCTACTTCTGTAATGAAAAAAATCATTTGAAGCTAAGCATAAAGTTTTATAAAATGATGCATAACTTCGTAAAATGCGCATGGTTTTAAAGTATCTTGTATGAGATTTCATTTTTATGCTTAGCTATTTTTCTGACAATGTGCATTTAATTTTTCGTTTTCCAGACATTTGTGTTGGTTTAGTATTCAGTGTTATGGTACCGTCAACTCCTGAGTAAAGAAATGTATAATTATATCTTTTATTTTTTTATTTTGGAAGAAATGAAAGTATGGTTCTCTGTCTTTTTAATCCGTCTAACAAATGAACATTTACGGTGAATATCGTTTAGCACGAAACTGAAGAGACTGAAATATTTTTTCGTGTTAAAGCAGCGTTTCTCAAACTGTGGGGCGAGCCTATATATTGAAAAGTCGAAAACAAAAGATTATTTTAAAAAATATATTAATTTACTAAAAGTAAACAAACAAACTACATTCTGACATTATAAGGAAAAAAACACATTCACACTGATATAATACACTTATTAATGTATCGGTACTGTACAATGTATTTTGTAATTAGTTTAACAATACTAAGTTAAGAACAGGTTTGATAATTACCACTGACCCCATGGGCTTATGTGAGCACTTATCTTGATAATTTGTACGATTTATAATTAATCCCTTAACTGCCGATTAAAAGTTACGTGATTCGCTCCCAATGCCTCCATTTTCTACGTAAACGAGTGAATGTGATGTTTTTTTTGGGGGGGGGGGTGCACAAATCCTATGAAATAAGTAATTCCTTCGCAAACACTGTCACGGTCCTTTTATTGTTTTTCAAAGCTTTCGGAATAATTTTAGGGATAGCATTTCCCAGAAAAGATCGTACTTTGGAAAGACGTATATATACGTCCAGAAAATTAATGTCTTGGCTGAGCGGGACTTTTATATACGCCAATGTCTCTTAGAAGGTTAAAGTTATATTGTAGCTTTAGCTTCAAAGAATAGTATTATTGAATTCAATACATAGTTATTGTATGGAGGGGGCGCGATGAAAATTATGATTGAATATGGGGTCGCGAATATTGAAAGTTTGAGAAGCACTGTGTTAAAGCATATTGCAAAAAAAAAAATAAATAAATAAACCTATATATTTAATAAAATTAAATTTATTAGAGTAAATTTTATTGAGAGATATGTATATCTGCATGCATTTAATAAAAATCAATGGGAAAAAAAATGAAATTTAATACAAAATTTACAATTTTTTTTTGTGACATTTTTCTTTGTATTGTCTTTTTTAGCATCAAATAGTCAACAAATTGTTCGATGCCGTCCATCTTGTTATTCATTTTACTATTGGAATATGCGTCTAAATAACTGCGCATACTTATCATGTTCCTCCTCCTTTCGGATGACGTGGGAACAGGAGCTGCATTATTCATTTCATTTTCAGCGTCGGAATCTGCCTCAATGATATTTTTGGAGCTTTGAACAAACTCCAAAATATCTTTATCTGCCATAATTGGGGCTGTACGCACATTATCATCATCTACTGAAACAAATTCTTTCGATGATACAGTATACAGAATACAGAAATAATACAGAAACTTTCACAAACATTTCATAAAGTGTCGTTTCTGTTTTAGTATCCTCCTTCTCCGTCTTTTCGTGCTAAGCGCTTTTTGTTTCGTGTTAAGAGAATATTGCATAAAAATACTTAGCAATTGGTCGGAACCATTGTATTATTTCGTGTTAATCGATATTTCGTCTAAAGCGTTTTCACATTAAACGCATTTCACTCTTTTTATTTCGGAGATACCTGAAGTCCGGGAAGCACTTTATACTGAAGTGTTCGAAACTTTTTTCAAGGTATCCGACTATCCTAAAATTGTGAATTTTGCGACAAATTGAAATTTTTTTTATGATTTTATTTTATAGGCCCTCTTATTAGCTTTATAAAAATACCACGTTTATCATTTTCCGTTCACTAGAACAAAAACTACAAGTGTTTTAGTAAAAGCAAATATGTGTCATTACTTAAAGCAAGATGTCGTACTTTAAAACGCTTTTTTCTCGGAATTGGATTTTTTTTTTAAATGGGCTCAAGGGACAGCGATTGCTCAAAAAGTTTTGAAAATAATGAACTGAAATTTTTGTGTGCATGTTCTGTATAATAGTAGAAGTGTTTTAACCTTCAGATTTATCAGTCACTGTTTTATTACAAAATTTACTGTCCCTTATGTGAATATAATCACTGTTTTTTTAGCAATTTCATATAACTGAGTGAGTGAGTGAATATTAACGTCCCTCTGTTCAGCTACACGAGGGCTTTATATAATAACTGAAATAAAGTGCTCTAGTTTTTGTAAAAATTAAAATCTCTCTTATCCGGAAAGTCATTTCAAAAACAAATAACATAGCAACACATCAGAATTGAAAATCTGTTTATAAACTTTTGGTACAGAATGGGCCGCGTTTGTTATTTTTTTGTCAATTTTTACCCATTTTAGAATTTTTTTTTTTCTTCCTATTTTTAATTTTAGCATATTTTTCTTAAAATGTACTGAAAAAAATCTAAAAACACCAAAAAATTCACATATCTCCATTTTTTTTAAAAATAAGTTGTCGCAAACAGTCGGATACGTTAAGTAATTTGAGTAAAGTTGAGTAAATTTGAGTAAGAGAGCTTAGTTATCTGGCCTATAAAACGTAACACTTCTGATACAGTTCTTCAGAAGATCTGAGTCATTGTTTTATTTTTGGAAAGATGCTCAAATTTCCTACCTTATTGAATGCCATTACCAGATCCGGAGTTCTCCCGATGGGTGAGTACGGGACATAGAAAAGATCTTATTTTCCGCAAGGCAAGAAAATGACTTTCAAAGAGTTTTAAGAGGCCATTAGTTATTTTTGCTGAGTATTCTTTCGTAGCATTTGATCATGAAGGTCTTTGGGAGTTCAAAAATTTCAGAAAGCCTTTATTGATCCGTCAAACATTATTACGGCCCTGTTACTGAACATGAACATCTACATTTGATTATTGCCAATATGGTCCTATATTCGAATAATATAGTTCAGGTGCTGTAGTATCTTCCTTGGAGGCCCAATTGACGAGTGGCAGTGTATCGTGCTTCCACACCACAGGTCCGGTGCTCTATCCAGGGGCTGGGCAAGTTCGACTCATCCTTTCATCCCTTCAGTAGTTCTATAAATACCAAGCTTATTTGAGGACTAAACACTGGAGGTTTCTCTTCAGACTGACCACTTGATCGGGACATCTGCTCATGCACCTCAGCGCCCAATGGTCACGTATATTGAGATGGGCACAGTAGGCCTTGACCCTCATGGGCTGTTGCGCCACTGGGTTTAATTTAGTATCTTCCTTGATCGTACGGGAATTTTTCAAGGGTTGGAGGTCCAGGGTTGAAAGTCGGCCATTCTCGTATTATGCTCCAATACGCTGCCCAACATATTCCTTTAATTTTGTCGATTTTCGGAAACAAAAAGCAGTAAAAAAATAATTATTGAATAAATTATTAGCATTAATTAACAAAATTAATTGTTAACAACAAATACTCAATTAAATTTCACGTTCTTTTTTCACAGGATTATAACCAATCGAAAAAAAACCAAGGGCTATGGGGAGGGGGGGGGGTCCAGACCTCCCTACCTCCCTTGTATGCGCCGCTGTCCTTGATCTTTGTGCGTGCAGTACTCTTATATAAATATAATAATTTGTATAAAGTTAGTTTTTTTACAACTTTAACATTTTAGTGAATTACCCATGTTATATTTCATTTCTTTTGAATATTAAAATTATATTCGTATCTAGGTATATCGCATCAAATCTCCCTTGTACTATTTTTGATGATATCAAATCAATTATAAACTTTTACTTTAGCTACATTTATATACATATATTTTGACTCTTATTGAAGCAGATTTTACATGATTATATTTTAAACTGTATAAACAAATTGTCAGGTGTTGATACTCTACCTGATTATTATGTTTGTTTTGATGTATTTTAGAAACTTTTGGAATTCATGTGTTTTGGAGAATTATTAACCGTTAACTAACTAGATAATTAATAATAATTAGAGCTTTTACTCCATTTATGCTTTTTGAGCATTATTTTTGAGATGTTAAAACAATATAGAATAAACTAACTATAATCACAATTCTTCTAATTTTGAATCCATAATGGAGCACAAATAACTATTATTAGGAAAAAGTCAGTAAAAAAATAATTTAATTATTTTAACCCTTTTAGAAGATATTTTTTGTGATATAGAATTATTTATTAAAATATGCTTTTATCTTGATAAAAAATATAAAGTTTTCATCAATATTTTTGTTTGTTTGTAATTTTTGTATACAAAATTATGCTACTTATGTTGTTTTTCAAGTGAAAATACATTGTAAATATTATTCAGAAACCTTTTTTGAGTGATATCGGAATGGAGTGTCTGTTGCACCTAGTGCATAAAATATTTACAAACTACTTACCTTAATCAATATTTGACTGTTCTATTTTCTTAAAGGTAAGTTATTGTTCTTTTTCAATCTTTGAACCCGAAATGGAATAGTATGATTGACTGTTTTAGTTTCAGAAACAAGGACATAGAACTTCCTAATACTTATATGTCTATTTTATATATTTACCTCTATTTTTCACAAATTTCTTTCTGGTAGAAACTTGCTACGAATAAAATTAACTTTACTTTGTTAGTAGATACCTATACTTAAATGCATACCCAAGTGGGATTTTTTTCTTCTTTTTACTGAAATATAAATTGGAATAACAGTACTCATCCTGTTGTCGTTTCTCAACCCAATTTTCCTGTCTGTGTGTGCACTCTTTATTGTTAAATTCTAGAGCATACCTGGTTTCTTAGCAACCGTTTGTTTACGAATTTTTCGACTTCATTTTCTTACCCTTCCTTCTGTGAAGTGTGAAATTTTAATATTTAGCTTTTTTTTTTTATTCCACAGAATTGCAATTAAATCCATTTGAATATCTGGAATACAGATGAGAATATGTTTGTAATAAATTTTTTATATTTTTCAAAAAGTAATAAAGAATATGTACATAATAACTTTTTGCATGCATGTATATAATCATAATATGATTTCGAAAAATAAGTCCGAAAGGAAAAAAATATATATAGAAGCAAGAACTTTTTGAAAAGGCTAAAAGGTGGTGTAATAAAAAATCGAATTCTTCTGCTGATACTAAAAGATTCTTTTTGTTAGTAATTCGTGAAACTGAGAAATGGCCGATGAATCATGTTTTAGTGGTTTTCTGAATAAAAACTGCGATGTTTACCTTGACCCGGTTCAATAAAAGAAAAGGGGGGGGAGGGATGTTAGAGAAGTCCATTTCGTGTGTCAGTAAATCAACGGACATTTTTTCGGCAATAACAGACATTATGATATCCAAAGGTTATATTAGATACGATTAGATATTAGATGTCCAAAATTGAATTCAAAAAAGAAATACGGTTAAAGTCACTGGATATAATGCTATCTTCTGTAGATATACATTCTTGGCGTATTCCGTAACCGCTCTGCGTAAAAGGAAGATTATTTTGGGTACGCGTATTATATTTTATTTCGGGGTCCGGATTGGCTAGGCAAAGTTCCGCCCACCATCTTGATCAAATCTTAGCCGTGTTTCTAGCGTTCTCTGGCTTATTTTTAAGAAAATCATTAAATTTTTAATTAAATTCATTTATCAATTAAAATTTAAGTACTCTACTTTCTAAAATTAAAATTCTCTAAGACTATAGCGCATTTGTTAAAACTCATAGTTGATTAAAATTGTCCTTATCGTAGAATTTTTGTGGAGCATTATTTAGAGCATGCACAAATTTAATACTATTAATTAGAAATTAATATATAGTAATAGTTAAAATTTTCTAATCAAAAGTATTGTACTGATTTGTTTATATTTTGTTAATGTAGTTCTTTCTTCTTCTACTGTGTGACTCATTTCTCCAAATCAAAAGACCCACCAATTCAAAAAACGTTGCCAAATTCAGTCATCGTTATTATTATTATATTTGAACGGCTTTCCACTATTGATTGCATATCGCGGAATTTGACAATAATAATTACAGTAAAATCCGGCGTATAACGCGCTTCTATACTTTCGAGCTTAATTTTTTAAATTTTGGGGTATATTCGCCGTATAAAACGCACCCCGTTTTTTACGAAGAAATGTGAAATATTAGTGTACATTGCTCTTATGTTTTGAAGTCAT
This sequence comes from Trichonephila clavata, assembly GCA_019973975.1. Taxonomy (NCBI): domain Eukaryota; kingdom Metazoa; phylum Arthropoda; class Arachnida; order Araneae; family Nephilidae; genus Trichonephila; species Trichonephila clavata. The sequence continues at coordinate 6,539 of BMAO01005565.1, read as the reverse complement.
TTATTCGAGGTATTATTCCAGAATTTCGACAAAATAGTTTTCTTCTAGAACTGCAACTCTTTTAAATCATACGGCAAGTGATTTCTTTTAAACAATAGTCTATATAAATTTCGATTAATATATAAGTAAAAAAAATTTTTTTTTATGCTTATCTCTTTTCTTATTTTTAAAGTTATCGTTTTTATACCCGGCGTATAACGCACACCCTTAAGCTTTGATCTTATTTTTTATATTTTAAGTGCAAGTTATACGCCGGAATTTACGGTATTTGTTAAAAGGAACAAGATTTTTAAATAGTTTTTTAAAAAATCATTATACGTAAAGTTAAACTTTTATTATGCTTCTGAAAACTTTTAAGAAATTTAAAAAAAAATTATCTAATAAAAATTTAAATGAATAAAATTAGCAAAAGAAGGGGGGAAAAAACAGTATAAATAAAAAAAATAACACAAATCAACACAAAAAACTTAAAAATTCGGGGGGGGGGGAAATCTGTGCAAGTTCTGCAAAGAACAATTTTAATCAATCAAGGGACAATGTTATTGATATACATAATTGTATTAATGGAACAATGGTGTCAGCAAAAATAATCTTTAACCGATGTTAACACATTTAGTATATCTTTAATTTGAAAAGTGATCAGGTACGGCACAGTTCATCGATAGAGTAAACAATAGCCTCTTGGTAACTAAAAACAGCAATGACCCTTAAAAAGATGCGTAAATAATGATCTTTTGAAAACGGATATAACCAACCATCAGTTTAATTGTACGTCATTATTATCAATTGTTACATTAAAGAGGATATGTCATCAGCTATTAAAGAATCTTGTAATTATTTTCGGGTTGTCGTCACAAACACAGTGTGTAAATTGATCATGATTAACGGAAAATAGTCTTTTGTATTTCCCTTTTTGTAAGTAAAAATTTTTCTTTGTTGTTTAATTTTAGTTCTGTGACTGCGGGCTTACGTTCCCTGCTCAGAAATCTTACAGATATGTATAAAATAAGTGTTTAATAATTAAAATTTAATCATAAATAATCGTCGTAATTAAATGTGGAATCTTTGGAGTTTTCCTGAAGAAGTAAATTTAGATCAGTGTCAATAATGTTCATTGTTTGATGAAAATAATATGATTTATAGTCGATTGTATGGTTATATACGTCGCGAGAGATAAATTTATTTCTGATTTATACATTTATAGTGTCCATAATTCACGTGTAATTGTAAAGCGATGTTTATTCATATGTCCACCAACCATGTTGTATTTCTTCTTTTGCATTTAAATTGTAGTTATAAAAGAAAAGTCCCACTTCATTATGGGTGGTTTTTTTTTTTTTTTTTTTTTTTCCCTCGTTCTTTTTACTTTTACAAAAAATGCAAAAACCGTTCCATTTTAAAATACTTTTTCTTCATTGGCGAAACAACCCTGGATGATTCCTGGTCTTTTCCAAATTTTACTCCACCGTCTTATTCTTGGATAAGGTTTTCTAGCAGTGGAGTAACGGAGAATATTGAGGCCGACCTGCAAAGTCAGGTTTCGGGCCCAAAGTCGGATCTTACAAAGGGTACGTTCTTGACATCAAACAGGCTTTGGACCTCAAGAACCCTTGAACCCCTCGCGATGCGGGGATGTACGATACGCCACTTCCAGAGTTAGTCACCTTAATAGTATTTGTCTTTTCTCACATACAGGCATTCAATCCACCTGAGGTTTGGTCTCCTTCTATTTCGGGTATCAGATGGTTTATATAAAGCCAAGAAGATCTTTTCAATGAGTCGATTGTCATTCAATCTTACCTCGTTGCTGGACCGTGGCTTATAATTACTAGGACCGTCGCCAGTAGCCTTCATGCTGCTTTATAGTGCGACCGTTAAGAAAACCCTCCCTAACCCTCAATCATATAATCTTTTTTAGTATCCTGCCCATTTAATCTTCTGTATTATTATAGATTGGATATCTGGCTTTATAAGTTGTTTGTTAATTTCGGAATTAATTCTTCTACAATAGTCGTTTTTGGTAGCTCTCGGTAAAATTAAATCCTAGTACAGGTTCGCTTCGTCAGAGCTCAGGTGCCTCCCTCTAGGGAGGAAACTGGCCGTCAAAATAACCTGAGGCGATTAGTATCCGCTTATAGGGTGTCGCACTACAAATAGATACCAGCTTCCGGGGTCTAGGTCTACAATGGTAAAACACCAATCTGCAGCCCATTAGAAATAAAACAACAATAGGTATCACATTTATTACATTAAGTATGCTTCTTATAGTTTTAAAACACTAATATTTTATTATTATCATTTATGCCACTTTTTCTATCATGTACTCCGTAGAATCTTTCTGGAGGAAACATTGTGTGAAATAGTTATCTATATATATAAAGGAGAAAAGCGACTCACACTGACTGGACTGACTGACTGACTAATTGACTGACTGACTGACTGACTAATCACGATATCTCCGAAACTATTCAACCTACAGACTTGAAATTTGGTAGACATTTTCCTTTCAAAGAGTAGACGTCAGCTAAGAACGGATTTTCCGAAATTCGAAACGCAAGGGGCGTTAAGGGGTTAAGGGACGTTATAAATAATTGCTTCCATGTTTAAACTACTTGATGTACAATCTTGAAAATTGGGTAAGCAGATTCCTTTCAGAGAGTAGAGATCCGCTACAAAATGAGTTTGGTGAAAATCGACCCCAAGTGGCGTTGCAGGGGCTTAGGGGGCGTTATAGATAATTATTTCCATTTTTAAACTATTTCACGCACTGTCTTTAAATTTGATATATAATAGATTCCTTTCGTAGAATAATGATCAGTTACAAAACAGGTTTTGTGAAAACAGACTTCTAAGTGGCGTTGTGGGGGATTAAGGGGCGTAATAGATAAATATATCCGTTTTTAAACTACTTCACCTACCTGCTTGAAAATTGGTAGGTAAGTTTCTTTCCTGGAGTAAATATCCGCTACATAATGGGTTTTGGGAAAATTGACCCAGAAGGGGTGTTGCGGGGGCGGAGGGTTTAAGGGGCGTTATAAATTCCGATTTTTAAGTTATTAGACGTACAGTCTTGAAACTTAGTAAGCAGATTCCTCTCATAGGGTAGAGATACGCTACAAAATGGGTTTCGTGAAAATTGCCCCCAAGTGGCGTTGCGGACTTAAGGGGTGTTACAGATAATTATTTCCATTTTTAACTATTAGACGCACTGTCTTTAAATTTGATAAATATATTTATTTAATAGAGTCAGCTATAAGAAGGTTTTGTGAAAACAGACTTCTAAGTGGTGTTGCGGGGTATAAGTGGCGTAATAGATAAATATTTTCGTTTTTAAACTACTTGACCTAGCTGCTTGAAAATTGGTAGAAATGTTTCTTTCATGGAGTAAATATCCGCTACAAAACGGGTTTGGAGAAAATTGACCCCCAAGGGGTGTTGCAGGTGGTTAAGGGCAGATATAAATAATTATTTCTATTTTTAAACCATTAGACTCACAGTCTTGAAATTTGGTAAGCAGATTCCTCTCATAGGATAGAAATACACTACAAAATATGTTTTGTGAAAATCGACACCTAGGTGGCGTTGCGGGGGTTCAAGGGGCGTTATTGATAGTTTTTTTTGCATTTTTAATTAATTGGACGCACAGTCTTCAAATTTTGCTAAGCAGATTCCTTTCATAGAGTGCAATTCCCCTACAAAATGGGTTTTGTGAAAACAGACCCAGAAGTGGCGTTGCGGGGGGCTCAAGTGGCGTTATAGACAATTATCCCCATTTTTAAACTGTTAGACGTACAGTCTTGAAATTTGATAAGCAGATTCCTTTCGTAAAGTAGAGAACCGCTACAAAATGGGTTTTGCGAATATCAACTACCAAGTTTAATTTCGGGAGTTTAAGAGGCGTAATCGATAAATATTTCCATTTTTAAACTATTTGATCCTCCTGCTTGAAATTGGTAGGCATGTTCCTTTCATGAAATAGAGTTCCTCTAACAAAGAGTGAAACGAAAATTGACCCCTAAGGATGTTTGCGAGGGTCAAGAGGTGTTACAGAAAAAAATTAATGTTTTTAATTGTTAGACCCATATACTTGAATTTGTTAAGCATGTTTCTTTTGTTGAATAGAGATCCACTAAGAATGTATTTTAAGCAAATCAAGTTCTTAGGGGGGGGGGTGCAGGGGGTTACTGGGCGCATTGACAAAAAAAATTACTTTTTTCGAGCTACAAGGACTTAATAATGAAATTTGGTTTGCATTTTTCTTTTGTTGAATTGAAATCCTCTAAGAGCGGTTATTTTGGAAAACGGCTCTCAACGGGATTACGGAGATATTGATAGTAAAACTTCTTTTTTCTGTTAGATTTAGACTTGAAATTTGGCTTGCATGTTCAATTTACGGAGTAGAGATACACCGAAAATTGGTTTTGCGGGAATCTACTTGGTTTTTGGGTTACGAAAGAGCAATATCATTCTATACTTCAATTTTGAGATTTTTAGAAAATACAAATTAGATGAGTTCTGTCCTTTTTTGCGACAGTTAAAGGTATAAGTATATTTTTCAATACAATCGAATTCTTAATGCTAGGACTTAGATATCAATAATTTATACATATATATAAGCAGTAAAAATTTATAAAACATCATGAAATACCCAGCGAAGCGGGCGGGTAACAGCTAGTAATATATATATATGTGTGTATGTGTAAATCATATAGAGAAAGCAAAAAAAAAAAAAAATTATTTTACAGCTATGTAATTATTGTTGTTGCACCCTCTTACGTTTAATTTTTTGCATGTTATATTATGCATGACTAATTAATAGGTCCACGCCACAGGTCCGGGGTTCAAATCCCGAGCTGGGCAAGGTCGACTTAGCCTTTCATCCCTTCAGTGGATCGATAAATGAGTACCAAGCTTACTTTCACGACAGACTGACCACTTGACCGAAACATCTGCGCATGCACCCAACGCCTAAGATCACGCAAATTGATATAGGCACAGTAGGCCTTGCCCTCATTGGCTGTTGCGCCACTGAGTTCCAGTTAATGTGTAGGTAATTGATAACTAAATAAAATAGTTATTTTTATTCCAATTTTTACAGAAATTTCATCCTTTCTTTAAGAGAATTTTAATATTGCCTTCGACAGCTATTTCCTAACTTAAAATGAAACATGGTATCTCACTACAGATTGTTCACTACTTTATTGATGTCCTATGTAACAACAAGGATTCTAAATTTTCTTACGTTTATTTATGTTTAGTTACATTCCCTGCTGTTTCATTTCGGTTTTCATTTGTTTGAATTGAAATCAAGAAAGCATTCGGTAAGATTTATTTATAATCTTAGAAAGAGTGAGGGGGCGCTGAGATTTGAAAGAGAAAAAAAAAAAAATGTTTATCGCTTTGTAAAAGATTACGATTTATTCAAAGAACAAGCATGCGTTTTTTTAAAAACTTTTTTACTTTTATTGTTTTTGCGCATGGAGTGGGGGAAAATACCAAAACCATTTGGGTTTTAAATACTATGCTCAGTTAGACATAAAAGTACATAGAAAGGGAGGGAGGTGCGAGTTTTGGATCGAAAGAACAGACAGGGCGTGCTGTCTTATACGTGAAACTCGAACGAACACTGACATTACATCACATTTATAAAAATAAATACCTTTATTACTTTAAGACCGTAATTTTATATCCGTGGGATACGTTAATTCAGGTATACACAAATTTTTTTAGAGAGCGTATGCGAATAGTTCTGAATAGTGTAAAAAACATTATGACTGAAAAATTCCCCAAACATGTTAATGACAATTCGAGAAACAGGTTATAAAATATATATTACATAGGATCATTAAATAGGTAACCACTAACTTTTTATTGCTGAAATGACTGCAGTCCTAGTCTGTACTCTCACAAGCCAATCGCTGTGGCCATCGAGAAAATTTGAAATTCATAGGGGGAGAAATAATTTCACATTTTCATTGTTATGCGAAGTGTTCAAAAAATAACCGAACGTAATTTTTCTTATGTAAACAAATGAAGCTAGTGTGGGGAGGTTTAGTGCGTGATCCTAACAGCGTATGTGCAAATGTTTTTCTTGCCCTGCAGAAGCTGTCAGTCGCTGGCAGACTGCCATTGAGCGAGGAAGTGTGAGCTCGGTCGGATCTTTGTTTTTTACAAAGTGATAGAAGAAAACAAAACAACGGCTATTGTCTTACTTTTTATGTGAAGTTTTTCGACCCCTTTGTGAAAAAGATACAAAGGGGACCAATTTCCGACAGGGGAAGACATGCAAGATGTAATGAACCAGCTGCGCGCCATCTCGAAAGAGGTGTGTCAAAGCTACTTCAGACACTTTGTGTGTGTAGCAAAATCGTTGGGAAAAGTGTGTAACAATCGAAGGAAACTACTTTGAAGAAGATTAGTGCAAAGCGTGTTGTTTCTAAATATATATATGAGGGGTTGTTTTTATGAATGGAAGTTAGATACTCTTTTAACACATGTCACACTTTTATTTAGTTCTATTTCGACATCGAAGTATACAA